>JADLZK010001743.1:0-34085 GCA_015847255.1 Hyparrhenia diplandra
GAACCTACTAATGATGATCGTCGTAAAATATGTGGAGCAGCTGTCCTTTCATACACTCTGGATAGGCTATGTATGCCTGCTGATAGATCAACCGAGGTCTTGCTGTTATTTGCGTACAAAGCGGCTTAAATGTTTCCCAATCTTCTCTCAGTGGGGTACACATCCATCCCATACTTTGCCTCAGGTCCCTAAGGAGTGCCTCATCGGTAAGTGTATTTGCTAGGTGAACCTTAACGTCGCGAAGAATCTTTGGAGGATAGTAAATTTTTCTCACAGCTTGCAAATGATAAGCACAATATCTTCCTTCATGCATTTGTAGTGTATCCTTGCTTTATAGTTTTTGAGCAAAAGTTGCCTAAAAAGCACTGCCTAATTAAACGGCAATGACTTCATATAGGTCTTTGCGCAAACCTGAAAGAGCAAGCCCCGGTAGAATCACGTCTGGCTATGAGTATATGGCGATCATGTGTTTTTCGGGCCACTAGTGATCACTGCCCCCTCAAATTGACACATCTTGATATATTGGAGGCATAGCCATCTGGAAACTTAACATTGCTCGGATATTCCAAGAACTTTTTTCCTATCTTGGCTTTAGAACATAACAAGCCCTTGGCTTTGATGATGATGTACATTGTCATCTAGCAAATGGAGCTCTTTCCTTATACCTCTGTCTTTAAAATCTAGTCTAGCGGTGATAATTGTCCTTTGTCTTGTTTGGAATATTAAGGGAGTACCAAAAATGATGCCTCACATATGTTTTTTCTCTATGTGCATAACATCAGATTATACTTTGTAGCTTCAAATATAGCCCAGTATGGTAAAATCATACAAGCTAACCTTCCGGATACCATACGGTTCATCTTTGCGGCATCGTTTTCTTGTTTTCTTCATATTTGGATTCTTGCGGGGAACATAGCCAATTGCATCTAACCTTTCCATAACCTCATGTGAACTAAATTTCCTTGGTGACCCTCTGTTTTCAAAGGCGGCCATTGAAGATTTGTTTTTCCTCCATGCATGGTCATTGGGGAAAGCGTCTATTAGCGGGAAGCCGGATTTTGTTTCTCAAAGCTTGGCGTGGATTCACATCCGCATTGCACACATGCAGAAGTAACCCTAGTAGTTATGACACCTAATTTTTGGCTTTTTGAAAACTAGAATTTAAATGGATTTTATGTTTCAGTACTTTATGCTTCAATATAGGCCAAAAATTAATTATTTATAAAATACCATAAAATGAAATATAAGGTAGACACCTTGAATTATTTGCATTCATCTTTAACATAATTTTATTGATTGCCCTTGATTGTTTAGTATAGGGTTTTTATTTATTTATGTAGCAATTTTTTCATTCAAATTGCTTAATAGAAAAATGGGTAAAGCTATTTCTTTTTAGCTTGCGGTCAGGTTTACCTTTGCTTTTGGCCTGGCGGCGGCATTTGCGGTATGGCGGCGGCGACTTCCGGTGACCCGGCCAGCACACCAGCGCGTGGGCGGCCCAGCATAGCTGGCGTGCCGCTCAGCTTCGCTCGCTTCGCCCGACGTACGTCTCTTGCTGGCGTGCTGCTTTCGCCGCTCTATGGCTGACGTCGCGGCTTCAGCCGGCGGCCGGCCGACGCGGCGACGCTGTCGTCGGCGTGGGGCCCGGCCCTACGATGTCGTCGATCTCCTTTCCGGGGAGGCGGATCGCGGAAGACCGACCCGGCGGCCCTGTGCGCATGCAGCGTGGGCGCGCGGCGCCCAGCCAATCCGAGGTCGCGGCGCCTACTCTGCGCAGCGAGGCAGCGGCGCCGCCCCCTCCCCATTGCCACTAGCTCGCGCCCGCCCGGGCTACTGCCGCGCTCGATGAAGCTGGCGAAAACCCTCGATCCGGAGTTCAGCGCGCCCGCCCAGCGTTTGACTGCGCCTGCGCAGCCGTCGTCAAATGCGCCGCCGGCTGCCGCTGGCCCTAGCTTAGATCCCTAGCGCGCGCATGTCAGCGTCGCGCTCCCGTCGTGCCAGCGTCCAGCCCGTGCAACCAGCCGGCGTGCAAACGCCGCCTCTAACTGCCGAAGGGAGCTCAACGCCCGGCCGGAGGCGCCGCATGCGTGCGTTGTGGCGCTTGCCCGCCCGTAGTCGCCCGTGGCGCCGCCCAGCGATCCACCGTGTGGAGCCCGTGGACTTCGATCGAGGCGGTCCCACCGGCCGATTACCCGGCCCGACGCGGCAGGCTCCCTAGCCGCGCCACACGCGTCCGCGTGGCGCCAGCGCCCGACGCCACCGCCCGACATTTGCTTTACCGGCTTCGTCCCTGTGGTTTAGCATGATGCGCCAGATGCGCCTGTGCGCGGTTTTAAACACTGAATTCCATTTTATTTTTAATTCCGAAATGAAGTTCGATTATTTCACTGAGTTTTGTCATCGAGTTCTTTGAATAGCCATAACTTTCTCGTTTTAACTCGATTTTAGTGATGATCCACATATCTACGGAATCGTCTCAGCGATAGATTAATTTTATGAAAGTTGTTTGCTGCTGAATTCATGTAGGGTGTATTATCTAATTATAAATTGTTTGCTTGCATGTATTGCTCCGGTAATGTGATGCTTGATGTGTATAGAAGGGGAGGCGTTAGGTGAAGGGCGGCGCAAGCGACCCTGATAGCTTCGAGCGTGATACGACTCGGACAAAGGCAAAGTCGCGGGGCACCGTTTGACCATTTTGTTCCTATTCATTAAATGCAGCGTTACTATTCATGCATGTGTCTTAATTTGGTATACCCTAAGGACCTACTAGCCACCATTATCAGGATTCACCTATTGGGGGTTTATGGGTAGATAGGCTGCTTTGCTTAGTTTGCTCGCTCATCTACTCACCTTTATTAATGATATTAAAATGCTTCTATCAACATGCTTATGGAGATGTTTCATGGTTCGCGACCATGGTTGGAATGTTGGATCGTGATGCATGGGTGGTTGTGGGTTCAAGGGGTTATGCGGATTGCTGTAGTGCGTCTGGTTTTGCGAGAGGCATCCGTCTTCTCTCCCTAAAGGTCGGTTAGGTAGGCGGCAGGTTTGCAGTGCAACTTCAGACCTAATGGGCTCACGGCTTGACCCAATTGCTCGGTCACTTTCGCTATAGGGGTGGATCTTTCCAGAGATGGCGTTGGGGCTCGAGGATTTGTAGTATGGGGGTTGGTAGATCCGGTGATTGGGGGCGCCTTCATACGCTGCGTTTAACGCTGGCGAGTGAACCTATCTTGAAACGTGAAGGTCACCAAGTAGTGATTTTCCACGCAGCTCTCCTTGGTAGAGTTTTTGGGTCTAGCTAACGCAGACAAATGGGACTTAGCTGAAGGAAAGTGCACACCTGCTGCTGATTTTGATCAAAAGCTGGGAGTACTGCTTAGCCGTGCTCCGCTGATTCTGGCGGCCGGAGCTCTCACATGATTCGAAGCTTCTGGAAATAATGATGGAGTTGGCGAGGTTGGAACCTTCGTGTTGTTAGGGATGAGGTTCAGGTGTTGCTTGGGAGGTGATCTCAGCGTTAATGATGATTATTGATATCTACTACTTTTTGAAATCAACTTAATGATTACTTACACCTTAATTGGGGTTTGGGTTTTTCAACCAATGATTAGTAACAGGTTGCTATTTAAAAAATGAATCAAGATTAAAGAGCTACATGCGGTACCGTGTCCCGGCCTTTCCTATGTATAAGCCTTGCATGTCATTACTTTTCGATGTGTACTTGCTTGCTGAGTTAGGCATGGACTCACCCATGCAATAATCATAATAAAAGGTTGCTCAAGTATTGATGACTGGGAGAACATGCGGGTGGTGCTTCGATGGTACCGCCGTCCAACCTTCCTGTGGCGTTGTGGATTCGCTACACGATGTCGTCGTCGTCGTTGTTTAGAAACTTTAAAAGTTATTTGATTTTTCTATACTCTGAGATTTACGTTGTAATAAAGTAGGTTAATGCCTTTCGTTATCTTTTCGTTATGTAACGCGTCGTGGACCAATGAAGTCGTTATATGTGTGTAAAAATTGATCTCGGCGCACATATAATATACACACAGTTTTACTCCTTCAAATCCGGGTGTGGCCGGAAGTGGTATCGGTACGTGTTGACCGTGGGACCCGCCTTGACCCTAGTTAGAATGGCGTTTTAGGGTCTTTTATTGGGTTAATATTCATTCATTCATTATCGGCATGTTTATCATTTATTACACCTTGATGCACTTATTATCTATCGACTTTCATCACTTTATTGTCATTATCCACCATGTTTACCTTCATTAGTATCATTATTGCTTTTGTTCATTTGCCATAAATACCACATATGTGCATACTAATCTCATACTATCAATTTATGCGCATTTACCATTGGGATATCCATCTACAAGATTCATGCATTGTCTTTTAATCCTCTTGATCATGTTTTACTTATTTATTATCATCTTTTGATCATGAGTTCCTAATCATCTTCTGCGTATGCATTTACTTTTCTTTGCAAGTAGTGCGTAGAGCTTGTTGGTACTTTGCCGTAGTAAAGAGTCGCTAGCGGGTTTACCTTCCGTAGCAGCCTGTTGGAGTTTCTGCGATTGGTGGTGGCGGTCGGCGACTTACATGTTCCATCGATGCGGCACCTTGGCGATGGGTGCCCGCCGTCATTTGGTCCTCCTTTGGGCGTATTTGGCGGGTGGAGGTGCAGCTACTGTACTTGGCGCGGTATGACATCCTCGGTGGCTCCCAGGCGGTGGAGGGAGGAGGAGGAGATCCCTTCGGTAGTGAAGGCGGTGATGGAGATTGAGACAACGCGGTGATGAAGGCATGTGGTCTTTGGGGAATGGTGAACCGCGAAATGGTGACGATTCGGATCTGCTCTACTGAAGAAGGGGATCGGCGAGATCCGAGTCGGCCGGATGGACCATCACCGCGACCACCCGGGGGATGGGGGAGAATGCTTAAGCCCACTATGAGCTCGGCGCTGTGAACCATCGGTATGGCTCACGGCGTCTCTGGCGGTGGAGTAGATCGGCGGCGGTACGGTGGACTCATCCGGACTACCCGAGGAGTTACGGAAAGATGAGTGCCTCACGTTGGGAGGTCGGTGATTGCCTCGTGCTCTTAGAGGTGGAGTTGATTACCGCGCCCGCTCTGGCGGCGAACGAGGCTGCCATCGAGGGCCATTTCGCTGGCATTGGCTTTCCGCGACTTTCACGCGGCCTACGGCGTTTCTTTGAGGACATCGAGGAGCGATGGCGCCCATTACCGTCGTGCGCCCAGCGAGATGGCTTCCGCATTCTTTGGCTCGCTGATTCCGGGGAGGAGGAGATGGCCCAAAAGGATATGTCACCCACCGCAGTGCGATTAGCGGTAGGTGCTGAGACCTGAAGCTCAACTGGTGCCTTGAGTGGAGATTGAGCGGCGAGGAATCGGCAAATGGAAGATCGCCGGGGAGGATTCTTTGAGCCGAGGGAAGCGAATCAGCAGCCCATGAGAACCGGCGCCTCGTTACCCGACCTTCTCACGCCCTGCAGTACCGGATATGGGCTAGGCGGGGCGGTACGGTATTGATTAGGGTTGCCCTCCCTTAGTTATATATACTATATACGTCGCTAGATCGTTAGTATCGTCCTTAACTTGTGAGTTAAATTGGTGAGTCTAGTGGTTGGATTGGTTTTGAGAGTGTTATGGTTGCTTGTGTGATAAACTTGGATTATTATTGTGTCTAAATTTGGATGATTAGAATATTTTATGATAAGGTGTGGTAAAAATTTGTAGGAGGATGTCCATGACTTATCAAGACAAGTTTATTATTTAAGGTTAATGAATAGCTGGTTAGGGACTTTTTTGGGTCTCTTTATATGTGCTATCATATACCTTTATCATATCATATCATCATATCTTATCAACATTCAGTTGTTATTTATACATAATAGGATAAATGTCAATGGTTCATCAGTTGAGTCATGTCGGATGATCCTATATTACTATACAATTCGCGATTCACGGTTTCTCTTTGGCGGATTATTTAGTCTTATGATCTATATGTCGCCTTATATTATCTTTGTTTGTATAATCGGATGGCACCAATCACAAGGAATGGAGGTGGTAGTGGGTGCAAACAACAACAACAACACCCAACAACTCAACAACAACAACCCACCCCGGTGACCGGATAGAGGCAACTCCTTGGCCGTAATGCGGACTGCAGCTCTGCGAGGTATTCTTTGCTATCTTTGCCAAAGCCAAAGCGAACCAGACGGAACCAAAATCGAGCGGAACCAGTACGGGTTTCGCCGTAACCAGCCTCCACCACCACCACCCCGTGACAAAGCGGGGGAATTCTTGAAGGGGCGCCCACCCAGAGTTCTCTCATGCCTCTACGACCCTATGGGCAATGGGTACAGCTCAAGGGAGGGTGGAAAAGCAAGCGGATTGCTCATTTCGGATTGCACCCGGCCCAGGGGAAGGTGCTCGACTCACGGTCGGTGGTTGGGTCGGCTCAAACTTGGTGGGAGGCTACATTAGCTTGGCTCATCGGGATCGAGACCATCACGCAGGATGAGTTCGAGAAGCGTTAAAGAAAAGGACTATGTACTTTCTTTGGATTAGTGAAGCTGAAGAAGAAGGAGTTCAATGAAGGTTGAAACAGGGGCTCCATGTCCGTCTGCGAGAGTACAGCGACAAGTTCACTTTGATTGCGGCTATGCTTTTGAGTTGGTCGGGGAAGAGCGGGGGACAAGCGATTACTGTTCTGGAAGATCTCAATGATGCTCTATCCTATGTGATGTCAGCGTCACATATGCTAACTTCGAGGAGATGGTTGATAGAGCTATTGTTTGGAGAGCAAAGCGCAAGAAAATGGATAAGAAAGAAGAAGAACAAAGAGGAAGAGGATTTCTCTCCGGGGCGATGAAATGGCAGTATGCGCTACAACAACAGCGAACTGTCCGGTGATTACGGCTATGATCGGTGATGGGGATCTTCTGTCGGGGAGGCTACAACGGATGCACAGCGTCTAACAACCAGCCTCGTCCTCAAGCCCCCAACAACGGTGAAGGTCAATGCTAACCCTCCACCTAATGGCAACACACTGCTTCAAGTGTGGAGGTGTGGGACACTTTTGTGAACTCTGCTTGACAAAGGCCGGTCTGGGAATGGGCCTCCCACCCGAGGGGCTGAGAATGGCAGCCTTAGCCAGGAGCGGGAAGGGGCAACACTATGGGAAGGTGAACCATGTGAAGGTGGAGTTTCTTTGAGGAGTCTCTTGATGTGGTGCTTGGTACATTCCCCATCAACTCTCACCCCTTCTGAGTTCTTTTTGATCTTTGGTGCATCTCATTCATTCAACGTGTCGTGGAAGTTGCCACAAATATAGCATCCCCACTAAACTCATGCCTAGCTCTATGAAAGTTAAATCACTTGGGGGGTTATGTATTCAAATGTTTTGGTGCCCAACTACAAGCCTTAAATTAAGGGGGGTAGAGTTTCTATTAGACCCATTGTACTTGTGGGAAGGGTTGGATCTTGTCACGGGAATGAGTTGGGCATCCCAAGTGGAAATTTGAAATCAAGTGCTTTCGAGAAAGTAGTGTCACTTATTGCTTTTGATGGGAAGCTAGTAGATGTGGTTATTTGCTATGTCATCCACACCTCGAGTCTGATGAATGGGTTGAATCTTGTGGATGAAGATGATATCGGGATATCAATGAGTTTCGATGTCTTTCGGGTGATTTGCGGGTATGCCACGGCAAGTGACATTGGTTTGTTATTGATCTCTTTGCTGATGCTTGCTCCTATTTCTAAAAGACCATATAGAATGGCTGTGAATGAATTAGATGAACTTAGAAACAACTTAGAGAGTTGCAATCTAAAGGGTTTATTAGACCTAGTTCATCACCTTGGGGCCTATGTTATTTTGTTGAGGAAAAAAAGGATGGGACTTAGGAGAGAATGTGTGTAGACTCACGGATCTTTGAATGAAGTAACCATTAAGAACAACAAGTATCCATTTTGCCTAGAATAGAAGATTTGTTTGATCGGTTGAAGGGAGCTTGTGTTTTCTCTAAGATAGATTTGAGATCAGGGTTACCATCGGTTAAGATCGGGGCCTAGTGATATTCCCAATTTTGCATTCACTACGGATATGGGCTTTATGAGTACCGCGGTCATGTCTTTTGGGTTAACTAATGCTCCGACTTACTTTTATGTATTTGATGAACAAAGTTTTATGGAGTACCTAGATAAGTTTGTAAGTAGTCTTTATTGATGACATTCTAATCTATTCTAGAATGAGAAAGAACATGAAGAGCATCGAGGTTAGTGTTCTGGCGAGGGAACATCGACTCTATGCTAAGCTTAGTAAGTGTGAGTTAGAGCGAGGTCTCTTTCTTGGGTCATGTTATATCAAGGGGGAGTTTGTTCTTTGTCGGCCAGAAGAATGTATCGATGTCTTTGAAGTGGAGTCCACCTCGGTGATTAGTGAGATCGAGGGAGTTTCACAGGATGGCGGGGTTATTCTGAAGATTCATTTGAGGATTCTCTTCTATTGCTAAACCAATGACTTTCTTCGCTAGAGAAAGGAAAGCCATTCAAGTGGGTGATAAATGTCAAGCAGAAGCTTTGAAAAATTGAAAAAGATTGACAAGCGGCCTATCTTTGGCTTTGCTGATGTGACCAAGAAGTTTCTCATTTACTATGGTGCTTCAAGCAAGGATTGGGTTTGTGTGTTGATGCAGGAGGTAAGTTATTACTTATGCTTCTAGGCGGTTGAAGAAGCATGAAGTCAACTATCCAACTCATGATTTGGAATTAGCATTTGTTGTGCATGCATTGAAGATCACGGAGACATTATATTACGGGTCACAAGTGTGATGTGTATACTGACCACAAAAAGTCTAAAAGTACATCTTTACTCGAGCGCAATTTGAACCTGAAGGAAAGGTGGATTTAGAACTTATCAAGGACTATGAGTTAGAGATTCACTATCATCCTGGTAAGGCTAATGTTGTTGGTGATGCATTGGATTCGTAGAGCCAAGTGAATTTGTTAGGGCTATGGATTTGCCACGAGTTACTGCGGACTTTGAAGCTCAATATGGGTTATCTGGCAATGTTGAGGAGCGTCTATAGATGTTGAACCGACTCTAGAACAAGAAATTAGAAAGGGTCAGGGAAGGCGTGAGGGGGTTACAAGAGATTGTGAAATTAGTGAAAGAAGATAAGGCCCGGGGTATAGTGTTGATGAAGATGGTGCGATTATTGGTACAAAGCGAGGGATTGTGTGTGCGGATATACAAAAGATCAAAGGACACTATATTAAAGAGTGTGTCATGAGTCGGCTTACTCAATTCATCCTGGGGGTACAAAGATGTATCAAGATTTGAAGCGATATTACTGGTGGGTTGGTATGAAAAGAGACATTGGTGAATATGTAGCTTTGTGTGATACACATCCAAAAGAGTGAAAGAGAATGCAGGAGGCGAATTTGGATTATTACAAGCTGTTGAAGATGCAGAGTGGAAGTTTGTGAGATCGGCATATGGATTTCATTGTTGGGTTACCGGGACACAAAGAGGATATGACTCTATTTGGGTAGTAGTGGATCGTTTGACTAAGGTTGCTCATTTCATACATCAAGACCACTTACCATGGAGATCAATTGGTGAAGTATATGGAGCAATTGTATGTTTGCATGGGGTTCCAAAGAAAATAGTCTGGATAGAGGTACTCAATTTACATCTTGGTTACGGGGGAAAAGCTACATGAGGCAATGGGTGCGATTTGAGATTGATCTGACTTATCATCCTCGGTCGGATGGTCGGTTTGAGGAATTGGGCTCAGATAGTGGAGGATATCTTTGAGAGCATGTCGCGTCTGATTATAGTGATAGTTGGGATAAGGTTTTGCCATATGCGGATTCTCGTATAACCTTGGCTATCCGTCAAGTCTTAAGATGTCTCCTTTTGAAGCACTTTATGGCGGGAAGTGTAGAACTCCATTGTTGCAGGAATCGGTGGAGAGAGACAAGTCTTTGGTCTGAAGCAATAAGGATAGCCCGATAAACAAGTTCAAGTGATTAAGCGAGAACTTGAAGGCATTCGATCTAGGCAAAAAGAGTTATCACGGATGCCAAAAGGGGAAACCATTGGAATTCAATGTTGGTGACTATGTCTATCTTAAGGTCTCACCTATGAGGAGGACTTAAGAGGTTTAATGTTAAAGGGAAGTTAGCACGAGGGTATATTGGTCCTTTTGTGATTATTTGAGAGGGAGGAAGTGAAAACATAGACTCCGGTTGCGGAGAGTTTGTCAATGTTCATGATGTCTTCCATGTGTCACAATTCAAGAGATGCTTGAGAGTGCACGAGGAGCAGTTACCTATGGAGAAGATAGACTTGAGGAGTGATCTCACCTATAAAGAAAAGCCAATCAAGATCTTGGGCTTGGCCAGAGAGTAACCCGAGGGGTAAAGTTGTTCGCTCTTGCAAAATGCGATTAGGAACATCATCTGAGCAGGAAGCAACTTGGGAAAAAAGGATGAGTTAAAAGGAAGATTACCTGAGGTTGTTCTCTAAGCCATCAAATCTCGGGGTGAGATTCCTTTAAGGGTAGGTTTATGACACCCCTAATTTTTGGCTTTTGAAAACTAGAATTTAAATGGATTTTATGTTCATGCTATGCTTCAAATATAGGCCAAATTAATTATTTATAAAATACCATAAAATAAAATATAAGGTAGACACCTTGAATTGTTGCATTCATCTTCTTTGCATAATTTTTATTGATTGCCCTTGATTGTTTTAGTATAGGGTTTTATTTATTTATGTAGCAATTTTTCATTCAAATTGCTTAAGAAAATGGTAAAGCTATTTCTTTTAGCTTGGTCAGGTTTACCTTGCTTTTGGCCCTTGGCGGCATTTCTTGTGGCGGCGTGCAGCGCCGGCACACGCGTTATGGGCCGGCAAAGCCTTGTGGCGCCCTTTCGCATTTCATGCGGCGATGCGTCTTGGCGTGCGTCTTGTCGCTTCGCCCGCTATCTTGCTAGCGGCTCGGCCGGCGACGGTGACCGCATGAGGTCCATGGCGTGGGGCCCGACTCTGATTATGCGTCTCCTTCAGGAGGCGGATCAGAACCGACCAGCGCCCTGCCTTGTGTGTCTCATGGCGGGCCGCAGTCCGAGGATCGCGCCCGGCGCTACTCTTGTGAGCAGCATGGCCCCGTAGCCCCTCCCCATGTGCCCTACTTCCGCGCAGCTGTCGCATCGTCAAATTTCGTGAAACCTAGATCCGGATTAGCCCGCCGCGGCGTCATCGCACTGCCACTGACCGCTCAGTCGGCCGTCCCTAATGGCCTTGCTCAGCGTTCGCCCGTCGGCCGCGTCGCCCCGTCACAACCAGTGCGACGCAGCAGCCTCTTGTAGAGAGCTCCAGCGCCCGGCCGAGGCCTCGCGCCGTACCCGATGTATTGCCCTGTGCCGCGCGTGTCCGTGTAAGCGCCGCATGCGTGATCCACCGTGGACCCCGTGGACTCGGTCCCGAGGCAGTCCACAATGGCCGGTCTGCAAGCCCAGAAACCCGACCCTAACGCCGCCACCCAGCGTCGTAGCGCCAACAGCCAGCGCCACCGTAGAAACGCTTTACGGCCTAGTCACCGTAGTTTTAATATTCAGCGAGATCTGCCCCTGCTGCGGTTTAAACCTGAATTCCATTTATTTTTAATTGAAATAAGTTCAGTTATTCTGATTTTGCCATCGGTTCTTTGAATAGCCATAACTTTCTCGTTTAACTCCGATTTTAGTGATCCACATATCACGGAATCGTCTCAAGCGAGAAATAGATTAATTTTATGAGATTGTTTGCTGCTAATTCATATACTGGTGTATTATCTAATTATAAATTGTTTGCTTGCATGTATTGCTCCCGTATGTGCTTGATGCATATAGAAGAGAGGCGTTCGTGAAGGGACTAGTGAACGACCACTGATAGCCGGCGATCTGACTCCAGACAAACAAGTGCAGGCACGTTTGACCATTTTGTTCCTATTCATTAAATGCAGCATTACTATTCATGCATGTGTCTTAATTTGGTATACCCTAAGGACCTACTAGCCACCATTATCGGATTCACCTATTGGGGGTTTATGGGTAGATAGCTGCTTTGCTTAGTTTGCTCAGCTCATCTACTCACCTTTATTAATGATATTAAAATGCTTCTATCAACATGCTTATGGAGATGTTTCATGGTTGCGACCATGGTTGGAGATGTTGGATCGTGATGCATGCGTGGTTGTGGGTTCAAAGGGTTATGCAGTTCTTTGTAGTCGCGTCGGTTTTGCCGGAGGGCATCCGTCTTCTCTCCCTAAGGTCGGTTAGGTGGGGGCCACACAGGACATGATGCAACTTCAGACCTAATGGGCTCTGGCTTGACTAATTATCGGGTCACTTTCGCTATAGGGTGGATCTTTCCAGCGAGATGGCGTTGGGGGCTCTCCGGAAGTTGTAGTATGGGGGTTGGTAGATCGGTGATTGGGGGCGCCTTCATGCGCTGCGTTTGGCGAGTGAACCCTATCTTGAAACACTGTGAAAGGTCTGCGTAGTGATTTCCTGCACGCTCTCCTTGGTAGAGTTTTGGGTCTAGCTAACAGGGCAAATGGGACTTAGCATTTGAAGGGAAAGATGCACACCTACTAGCGAGTTTGATCAAAGGCTGGTATACTAGCCGTGCTCCGATTCTGGCTGACCGGAGCTCTCACATGATTAGAAGCTACTCTTTTTGGAAATAATGATGGAGTTGGCGAGGTTGGAACCTCGTGTTGTTGGAGGATGGAGTTCCGTGTTGCTTGGGGGTGATCTCAAAAGCGTTAATGATTATTGATATCTACTCTTTGAAATCAACTTAATGATTACTTACACCTTAATTAAGGGTTTGGGTTTTCAACCAATGATTAGTAACAGGTTGCTATTTAAAATGAATCAAGATTAAAAGAGCTACATGCGATTACCTTTGTGTCGGCCTTTCCCTATGTATAAGCCTTGCATGTCATTACTTTAAAGATGCGTACTTCTTTGAGTTTGACATGGACTCACCCTTGCAATAATCATAATAAAGGTTGCTCAAGTATTGATGACTACGGGAGAACATGCACGGGGTGTTAGCTACGATGATTTACCCGTGATCAACCTTCTGTGGCGTTGTGGATTAAGCTCACGATAATAGTCATCGTCGTTGTTTAGAAACTTTTAAAGTTATTTGATTTTTTCGCTATACTCACGAGATTTCGTTGTAATAAAAATGCGTTGTAATGCCTTTCGTTATCTTTCGTTATGTAACCTTTGTCACGTTGGACCAATGAAGTCGTTATATGTGTAAAAATTGATCTGGCGCACATATAATATACACCAGTTTACTCCTTCAAATCCGGGTGTGGCGGTGGATTCTGCCGACATGGTGCCTAATGCGGGGTAGTCATTGATTGCCACAAAAAATTTGCCGCCTTGGGTTGAAGTCTTTTGCCTTCAAATTTGCATCAAATATTTATACACCCTTCCAAAGCGGCAAATTACGCTATCAATGGTTGCATGAACACATGGAAATCTTTGCTGCGGTTTTTTGCACTGGAATTATACAAAGCAAGCATGTAATTCGATTGGTCCATACATCCATGGTGGAAAATTGTATGGTGCCGATTATCCAGCGCGGATGCTATATGAATTGCTCATCGACCAAATAGGTTAAACCATCGATATAGCGTAACCTCAAATTCGGGGGATCATTTCCAAAAGACTTGTAGGTCTCGTCAAAATATTTCAAGCTTCCCCATCAGCCCGGGATGCCTCATTTCATTCTCAGCCTGGTACCCTCTTTTCCTTGTGCCATCTTGCATGTTACGCGCATTTGCTTTGACATGAAAATCCTTTGGAGCCTTGGAATAATTGGAAGTAGCGGAGGACCTTGTGAGGAATTTTCTTTTGGCCCTCTTTGTTCACTTTCCATCTTGTGAACCACAAATAGGGCAATTACGGTCATTTTATGGTCCCCAAAATAAAAGGCACAATCATACTTACACACATGAATAGTATCATAACTAAAACCAAGCTTTTTGAAGTTGACAATTCATTTCCTATAGGACTTAGGGATGCGGGCACATTCTTCAATTTAGTAAGAAAGCAAGTCAAAGGAATGCATCAAACCCGGTTGTTGGTATTCGATTGTAGACTTTTTATATGCAATGGCTTAATCATGAAAGATAGCCTAGTTTCCTCGGTGCACCTTTGGATAAAGTTCACGCTTTGCCTCTTTCATGAGTTCTTTTATATAATGTTTCACCAACCCCTTTCCTTGCTGCATTTAGGTAGATCTTTGAATCAACCCACACGAACTCCCCTTGCACGTCGGCTTCTCCTTCCTCATCAAGTCTTTGCCCTGTCATTTCCATCCCATGACATATCTTACGGTACAGCGGCTAACTTCAACATCTTCTTGTCAACATGAGTATGTTCCTCTCCATGGTAAATCCATGTAGTATAGCACCTAGACATACCATTAGGTTCAATGTCCTCTTGTACATCCCTCTTGCCTTTTCTCTTGATGGTTCAAGCATTTTTGGTATAGGCATGATAAACTCTCACTATATCTACCTCTTACATGCTCCATGAATTGGTCAACACGGATAGATATTCGGTAGAAAATAGTTCATTATTATAAATCGGACTTCTATCCATCGCGAACAAACGGTGCTCTCGATGTAAATTAATTGACCTTGAACAATGGCCGTCGATGCAGCGGTAGCTTTAGCGTGGTGCTATCTTCGCGTGTGGCCGAGCTGCAGCGGCTAGCCTCCACCGGCGATCATAGCTACTTTGGGGTGGCTAGATCCCACTTGCCTATGGTATTGCCATCGATGGAGCACCTATGGCCGGGATGAAGGTGGGGGTTTCTTACAGTGAGGGGTGGGGAATGAGGGGTGGGGTCGCTATTTCTTTGATGGAGGTGGGCCCGTGGGCCGGCGTCCTTAGATTGCTCAAAGTGAGGGGTGCTTGTATGCGGCTAAGGAGGCTGCTTGTGAAGATTCTTTGGTGGAGGTGGGGAGGGAATGGATGACCCAGGTGGAGAAAAGGAGGAGGGAGCCGGGAGGGAATGGGAGGGCGGTGCGTAGAGCAAGGAAGCCGGGTGGCTGGCCGTGGCGTACGAATGTCGCCCATGGCCACGGGCCGGTAGTGGAAATGGCGAGTGGGGAGGGAATGGATGACTCCATTTTGATGGGAAATGTTCCAATGACATGTGGGTCACGCTGGCTGTTTGCTTATGTCATCCAACTAAGTTCATCGTGTAGTCATCATTTCTCTTTTTTAAATCTTGGGCAACATCACGTAACTAGTTTTTTGTCACATAGTTACTCAAAATTTGATCTTTTTTCCTAAAAATTTTAAAAATCACGAGCTATCAAAATATTGTATTCATTTTAAATTGAAGCAATTTGGGGTTTCAAAACTGAAGGGCGATTTCAAATTGACAGCGCTGACTTGGTCACCGCAAACGTCACAAACTGAGAGCACTAAATGGCCTCTACCGACTTTTTGAACATCGAAGTTGATAGAACCTCGCCAGTGATCTTACATTCCATATATATGGTAATTTTGCACTTTGAGAAACTACCGTGAACCCTAGTCGCGAAATCCACGTATCTCACGTGAGCGAGTAACTCCGTGCGACTCAGTGGTTTCAATGAAATGTTCCAATGACATGTGGGTCACTGCTTGAGCATTTTAGCATCTCATCCAACTAAGTTCATCGTGTAGTCATCATTTCTCTTTTTAAATCTTGGGCAACTTATCTTTGTAACTAGTTTTTGTCCCACATAGTTAATCAAAATTTGATCTTTTTTCTAAAAATTTTTAAAAATCACGAGCTATCAAAAATATTGTATTCATTTTTCGAATTTGAAACCAAGCTGGGGTTTTGAGCTGGCCCCGAGCAGCCGATTTCAAATTGACCAATGTTTGACTTGGTCAAACCCACCGACCAAACAGACACTAAATGGCCTGCGGTGAAAAACTTTTAGACACAGTTGATACAGAACTTCGTCGAGATCTACATTCCATATATAGGTACTTTTTGCATTTGAGAAACTTTATGGTAGACCCCTGATGCGCCAAATCCGCGTATCTCCCGCGGAGAGTTTATGCAACTCTGTAGAAGCTGACTAGTAGTTTTGAACTCGCTTCGAACACTTGCACCGGATGCAAAAGTGACCTAAATACCCGAATGTAGATCTCGATAGTATGAACTTTACGTGTTCATGACTTTTCAAGCAGCGGAGAGCCGTCTAGGGCCCACGAAACTTCGTCCCAATAAGTAAAATTTGAAAATTCAAAATTCGAAGCGTCGGAAGTTCGAAACTAAAAATTTGGCTCTAATCTTGGCGTAAGGTCTCAAAGAGACCCTCACAATACGATGTTCATGACTTTTTGGTTTGAATTCATTTACTACCCCAAAATTGGATCTGAAATCGTTTTAATATCTAATTCAATGACAACGACGGCCCCCACGGTCCCACACCAATTTCCACACCTACACTGCACGGCCAAAGTTTATTACGCCCACCAAACACATGGGCCCGGGAACACACCTCCCGCCCTTTTCGTCGAAAATTTCCTTGTACCCAGCGCTCGTCAAAATGAAAATTTCCCCAGCTCGTCAAAATTTCACCCCTCTGCCTTATCCTCTTTGCGCCCAGAGTCCTCATTCAGCCCATGGTCGATCCCCTCTAACCCCTACCGCCCTAGCCTCCCCTGCTCGCGCCAGCTGCCCACGCCGCTTCGCGCCCATGCCGCCCGACCGCTTGCTGGCTAGCACTTGTCTCCCTAGCGCGCACGCGCTCATGCTGACGTCGTCCAGGCAACATCCAGTTCCCCCACCCGGCGGGAGGCCGTAGCATAGGTCACCTTGCCCCGGCATCGGGTCTTTCTCGGCGGCGCTAGGGTTCACGGCTCACGGCCCAACGGTAAAAATATGGTCCTCTAATCCCCTCAGGCCAAGGTTGTATCTTTATTAGTTTGACGCCGCTGGGGTTTTCATCAATGCTAATGATAATTTATTCGGCCCGCTATTTTTTCTAATTTACGAGACTAAATGTTAATCTAAACTTATGCGATTAAAGGCTTATTATCATATTCTTTGTCAATTATACCTAAGATGTGTGTTTTCAAATGTGAGGCTGAGGATAACCTTGTATTTGGTACGTAAATCCCTTCTATTCTATTTAAAAGATATGAAAACCAAGTATATGGCGGTGAGAGGGATGCCGTGTTAAGAAAAATTGAGGGGTTTTTGAGGCTTTGGGTATTCTATCTTAACTTACGGGAAGTTAGATTTGGGTATTCTATAAAGCAAAGGGGCAAAGGGGAAGGCGATGATCGGTGATAGCAAACAGAATCGACATTGATTATGATCCATCATCATCATCGAAAATGATGATGAATGTGGCGATGACCTTATTGATGAGGTTAATTGTGAGGGTGATGCATTGCTTGCCCAATTAACAAGTATTTGGTTTTTTGTTTGGAAATATTTACTTCATTGTAGTTGTTTTAATCTACTAGGTCACTTGTTTTCTTAATTAATAAGATGGATGTTTCTCTTAGCGAGGCAGAGATGGCTCCACGGATCTCGACCTATGAAGAAGCAAAAGGTGGCGGGGAACAGCGGCGGGTGCGGCCCGTGACCAAAACGCTCCGCCGGGGAAAGTCACAAAGGCAACAAAGTGCAGCCTTGCCAGCCGCTGCCGGGGGCGTCCACCACCTAAGAAGAGAGTGCCCTTGCCTCCTAAAGGGGCAATGCAAAACTCCCGACCCCCAAAAGCGTAAACCCATTCCTAGTGCCACCAAGCGAGAATAGCAATGTCACTCGGTACAAGTAGCCACGAGACCCCTTTGAAAACTACTACAAACAAAGTGCATCGCGATCCTAAATTCACTATGGCGGTCGCATTAGCCGACCTATTTCCAAACATAGGGGTCTAGTACGTCAATCTCTCTCTTGGGAAATTTGCAGCCATGTCTACACATTTACCGACCCAATGCTTACTCCTACTGGGTGGAGCCAGCGATTCCCTGCCTGAGATCCTTTTTCCATCCACTAGTGTCACCGGAAGATGCAATTGTGAGACACGCCCGGTGCAATGAGCTCAAGGCAAAGCAATGACATCAATGAGTGAGGATAGCCGCTTTGATGCTGAAAATGCAGAGGCACCGAGATACATGGGAAGGAAAATTTTTGCTAACGTTAGATTCAGTCAACAATACTTGTTTGTAAATCCATCTTTTCTCCATTACATAACTACATTTTATTCTTGCTTATTTTGCTTATTATTTTCAAATCACGATTGCCTCAAAAATATGCAGGGAAAAGCATGGGACATGGCTTAGAAAGTGACAAAAAGGGAAAGCAATTTGCCTATCAAGTGGCCGAGGGAAGAAGACACGATGTCCCCACTTCGAGCGACAAAAGGCAACATCGGGCGAAAGTATTGCCATTAGGGGTAACCTTCCCTATCTTCACGGCTTGGAAAAGTATGAAGATCAAGTAAAAGGCAGAAGTAGTACAGAAAGTGCTTGATAAAGTGGCGGTAGAGATAGCTATTTGACTCCTAATACTTTCTTGCATTACTAGTTGTACCAACATGTAAACAATTGTGTGTATGAGTTCATGTTGTATTACTGCCAGAACAAGGTTGGCTATGGATGTTGAGAACCGGGGACCAGCTAAAATTTGCATGCACTGATATTGTCAAGAAAGTTGTAAAGCGGCGAGGTATCTACTTAAAAAGGAAGCATTTTGATCAGCGATATCAAAAAGAGCTTTTAGCAGGAACAACCTCCGGCTAAGATGAAGAACAAGAAGTGGACTGATTTGGTAGAATCTTTAGTTTTGACCCAAAAAGTCTCGAGTCCATGCATGAATTATCTCATACTGTTAATTTGCAATACCACATGCATGGAATATAAACTTCATATTGCATTTGTAGTGCGGGGAAAATCTTTGAAAAAGAAAAATGAGCACGTGGCACAATGCGGCTACACAAAAATTTGGATCTAAGGTCCTACATTGCCCATCGATACTGACCTAGTATGGATGCTATGTCTTTTATCTGATGAACGCGAAAAGATGGGACATTTGTTGCATAGTAATTAAAAGGTGCTTTTGAGCTGTCAAGTTTGCACATGCTCAATATTACATCGATTTTGTAAAACCAAATCTCACTAGGATTTTTTGTCGGACATCGAGGAGCGGTATTATATGAGTATGGATTTACGGTGAATGGTGGTACAATGCATACATATTTTTGGCACTAGCTGTTCATAACATTTGTAGCGAATCTCCTTCATATCATTGCGAGAATCTCTTCTTTCATACTAGGATTTGTAAGATGAAGCTTCTTCTTTGCTGCTTTGTTACTTACATTTGTAACATTATTTTTGGCACTTTTTGCTAGCACTTTGGAACAAATGCATAACATTGTAAACCACAATGCATATTTTTAGCACTTCTTTATTCAAAACATTTGTAGAATCTCTTCTTACATCTTGCGAGAGGCTAAGTACAACAACGAGGGAGCGAGATCAATTGAATTCTTTGGAAATGTATGACTAGTCCCAAAGCATGGGCGTACTACTCGCTTAGAGATGAAGCTATCGTAGAGAGATTTACATAAGCACTTTGCATACATGTTTTGTACTTAAAATCCAAGCTGCTTGTTGAACACTATTATATGGCCTTCTAAACAGGCTGCATCATTGTATGTAGGAAGAAATGGTAGGCTGAGAAGGAAAAAGAACTAGAAAGGAGAGAGAGACCAAAAGTCTCAGCGGCGAAGGTGCCGAAAAGCGATACTAAAGCAGAATCACCCTTCGCCCAACAGCCTTCCCTACCAAACATTGGTATTGAAAGTAAAGTGGCCAAAAATTCGAGGAGCCATTGCGGCTCAACTAGAAAGCTCAGCCTCTGATGCGGTTTGAGGCAAAGTGTAAATAGAAAAAGAAGAGATCTTTGCTAGGAGGCCGGGAAAGGCACTGCCAGTCACGCGAATTACTGCTCGGCGAGACCTCACTTGAGAGAGAAATCAAGCTTCATTGCGCCCGGACACAAGAGGAGATGAAAGGGGATGAGTAGCAAGATTTGAAAGAGACTAATACTGCTGCTTTGCGTGCTCTTGAGCGCTGAGAGGGAAGCTTAGGGTAAGAGTCTGAATGCATTTTACGTGTTGTGGGAACTTTAGTGCGGTTGTCTCTCCTAGTGGAAGTGATGGAACAATGTTGGGATGATTGAACATGTGTGGTGGAACAATTTGAACTTGTGTTGATATATGTGGTGGAGCAGTTTGACTTTATGTAACTTGATGACAATGTGATGTGTATGTTATCTTATGAGATGATGATGATATATGAGTGCACTGTATGACTGTGGTGGCCAGGCTGAGAACAATGCAATAGAAGCGTCACGAGTTGCTAGGGCTATTTGTGACACGTTAACATATGACGGAGTATGACAGGGCGTCACCAAAAGCACCGCGTTAACATATGGCGAGACAGCGAGGCGCACCAAAAGCACCTAAATTAGAAGCTTCCAAAGACTATTTATGGCACGGAAAAAGACTTACCTTTCGCGAGGATTCGGTGTTTAGAGTCCTCCGAACAAGACTTCGAGTTCTTATCTTTTACTTCCCATGGTACATCAGCTTGTCACAATCGGTGGCACCGGGATGATTCTATGGTCTCGCCCGATGATGTTCTGGGAGATGTCTTTTTTCTTTCCTCCATCTTTTGATGATGATACTCTTCTTCTGAGTAATTGATTCTTCTTTTTCCTCAGATGTAGGTAGGTGTAAGAGCTTTAGCTTCTTCACTTGCCTTTTCTTTTAGTAGATCCTTTATCCATCTTTTTATTATGACGGCGATTTAGCTGACTGAAGCTTTTCCCTCGATTTGTATATTCATTATAGCTATTAAAATAAACACATACCTTCTCCTTAGAAAGTGGAAATGAATCTCCCCTCGTATGGATGTAAATGATTGCGTACGAGTAGTGTTGAGAAACGTCTCCCAAGCACTAGTGGAGGGTCTACTTCCCCTTTCCCATGTCCATAACTACAAAGTCGTGAGAACATAGTGGTCCATGTAATCTTCACCGGTAATGCTCTTGGCAATTCCTTCGTGAACTCTCTATAGGATTGGTCTCGCTATCCTGTGAAGGCTACACAAATGTTGGTTGCAATGGCGACTTTCCAAATAATAATTCATATGTAACCTTTGCCATTATATTAACACCGACCGTATCGCAATATGTATTATAAAAAGGTTAAGCATTGAATAACATGCTTATTGTAGGGAGTACTGATCATCTTGCCGATTTAAGCATTGGATATTCAAAGTAAATGGTCATTATAAGATTTTGTTTTTTATTTACTACCATTACCTTTGTAGGCCGCCTTGTTCTTGTTCTTGTTCCGATTCTCGATTCTCGATTCTCCCCTTCTATTTTGATTGTAGCTCTCCATCTTTGATTCTACAATATATCGGGATTAGTATTCCTCGGGAATAAGTAAGAGAGTTTTGTACTTTGTCTTTTGAAAGTGAATTTCTCCTTCTTCCCTTTGATATTGAAAACAATCAGCATTGTTCCGCGTGAGATGATGGCTTTAGCGTAACATAAGAATGGTCTTCCCAATATAATTGTTGCTCTTTCATTATATTTCTTCAGTTGTCTATAATGTAAATAAGTCGGCCGGGTACATAAGAGTCTCTCGATTCCTACACACACGCCTTTAAGGATCCCCTGATAACAACAAAATGATTGATCTTCAAGTCCGCAAGCACATATTCATTTTCCAAAGTGGTTCACTATAAATCTTTTCATAAATTACCTTTGGTAGTATGTTGACGCTTTGAGCCAAAATCACGAGAGCATTGTTAATGTGTGTTGTCCAATCTTGATTGTGATGACCGGCCTTCCTAGATCTTCCTTTTAGGTGGCATGGAGTCATCCAACCAACAGCCTCGAGGTCTCTATAGTAACGACTTGCATTATAAATAATTTCCGACAAGGTTTGCTTTCTAATTTTTCCTATTGCCCTTTTCTTTCCCCGTGTGGTTAGGTGGAACAAATAACCGAGAAATCTCGAGATTCTAATATCTTATTAAAACTATGCTGATTTTTTTATAGCTGAAGAAAAGCCTTCTAAACGAGTATTAATAAGTTCAAGAGCTTTTATCATTAGTTGATATCTTTCTTGGATGCATTCTCCATGGTCTTACCATGGTTAACAAAAGATCTCTTTTTAAAGAAGGTTGACAAGAATTAAAATTGTTACCTGGATTGTTACCCTTGGTAATTCTTTGATAGTTACCTTGATAGTTGGGCCTCCGTTGGTTCCAACCTTGGATTCTCGTTGAGGACGAAATTATTGTTGTTGCCAATAAAGTTGATGTCCTCCGTGATTTCGGCAATTCCGCCAGGCCTAAGTTTCACATTCTTCACATGTCATGTGTGAGTCTTGAATTTTGTACAATCGTTTTGGGTTGAGGATCTCTTATCCTCTAGCTTCTTTCATTATAAGGTCCATTTTAGCGTATAGCATATCTACTTTTTTAGTTGGTGCATTCCTCTTTTGAAGTTTGACGCTTCTTTCACTCCAACCTTGGTTGAAAGCCATCTCATCTTCCACAAGTTCTCGCGGGCACGAAGTTAATGTAAGTGATAAGAAAGCACCACCACCGTAAAGATCCATAGTTTCACGAGCACCGAATAAGCCCATGATAGAAAGTCTGCATCAACAGCCATTTTTTTCCATCCCATGGTGTATATTCCCTAAATATAATCTTGAAAAACGCCTCCCATGCTTCCTGGACCGATTCATCATGCCGTTGTTGAAAAATTTGATATCTTCCCCCAAGGCATTTTGTCTTACCCACGTGCAGAAAGAACTTAGCAAGAGCGTTGGGGAACAAATATCCCATGAAGTATTCTTATCTTTGTAGCATAAACCATTACTTGGCCCTCCTAACAGTGAGAATGGAAAGAGGCTTACAATATTGTGATCGGGTACGCCCTTCATGTAGCTAAAATTGGAATTCTGGGAGAGATTTAGCATCTCATGTGCCTTCAAAGAATGATTTGCTTGCACTCATATTGTTGAGCCCCTGGCTTAAGCTCAAAGCCTTGTCTCCAACCTCACCTCTGACCAAAGGAGAATGTTGTCCGTGGTAGAGCCGAAAATTCACAAAGTGTCTTGCTGCCATAGCTTCAAATTGAGATGTCAAGTCTTTAGTAACTTGATTAACTTCCGATTCAAGAGGTCTTGATTATCGACGATGACGATGATGATGTGACAGATGAAATGGTGCCGGAGTTTGTCCCCAGCTTTGCTTTTGGCCCGCTCGATTAATTTTTCAGATCTTCAACAAAATTCTCGAAGGTTCTTATTCATACATATAATTTTCCCCGCATAAGATAAAAAAATAGAAAAATGTGGGTGAACCTGTTTGAGTATGTGATAATGGGTTCTCAATGCATTAGGTGATGTAAAGCGTGGATCTCTCCTTTGTTTCCTTTATATCATGTGTTTATAGGATTTTTGGTTAGCACCCTTTTCTAACTAGTAAGGTTAGAAACAATACCAACTTAATAGAATAACACTGCCTAAGTTTTGGCTAATACCCTCCCATACTAGAGAAAGCTTCTCTCTGAAAGAAGCACTAGAAAAACTTTTGAAGTTTTAAAAACACATTTTCAAAATAGAAAGATTGACTAAGCTCTCCTTAAACTGAAAAGTTTTGAAAACAAAGTTCAAGTATTAAAATTCTGTAGAGTTTTTCTAAATAGATTACGTCACTTAACGGCGCCAGAATGCTTGTTGATATTTCTTACACGATCCCAATTAGACGGCGAAAGAAATATATATGGGATAATCTATCTAATCATATTAGCTTCTGATATGGATTAACCTCATGATCCAACAAAGCGGAGTTAGGCGGTGTTAGTAGTGGGATGTAATTCCTAGCAACATTATCCATATGGAGTTAATCCTCACTGTAGATATGTACTGCTGGGTATACCACCTACTTCAGGCATTACCTATACACTAGTCCGGTCACCCCAGTTAAATAACGCCAAGAAACGCTGTGGCATGGTATTCTTGATCTGGCCTTGATAAAAGAATGAACATGATATCTCGCAGTTTACGTATTAGAAATACCATTGTAGCACTTCACGGAGTAATCCGTATCGTATTTATATTTACCACAGGAAGGGAGTCTTATGGAAAGGTAGAGAGGAAGGATATCTAAAGATTTATATATTGTGATTTAGTTATGAGATCATCCACTTCACAAGAATATAATGCAGTTGCCATAAGTATCTAACATTACTCAACAGATAAGTCACAGGATAAAGATAATTATATAAATTGATAAATACCCAAGTCTAAGATCATTAAGCTACTAGAATCATACAAGTAATTAGCATGTTATAAATTAGACTAGAATGAATATTCCTAAAGATACTCCTAATCATACATGTCAATGAATACTACACTAGTGCATACATCTAGCTATCATGGCAAGTTGTTGATTACTTCTACACATGGCGCATTACCAATGACAAAGGATGACGAAACTTATCTCATCGTAATAATAAATTGACGTTTGTCCTACATTCTGATGGTGGATCCCCAAAGGACTCAGATCAGACTTCCAGGTGATCTACCACACTTCATTCTCGAATGTAGGGTGCAATTGCGTATGTAAACGTTGTATAAACACTACCGCTTACACATTGCTTATCACCCACATAGTGATCATCTATATGGATGCTATACAATTCCATGCATAAAAATATAAAGCAACCTTACTAAACTAAACATATATAATCATATAAAGCATAAACACATCGGGTCAAGAATATAATAATTATAAAGATCAAAAGCCATAACAATTGTATTCTCAGATTAAGAGTACTTACGCATTGAATACAAGAGAGAAGTCTCCTAAGAACGATCCTTGCCACTCCCCTTGGATTAATTGTGAACTCAAGATGAACTTGATCTTCAACTAGAACTAGTTATGTAGCTAATTACTTCTAGTATGAACTAGAGCTTAGGTCTAGACTTATCGGACTTGATGGGTATGATGATGATAATGAAATTGTTATTAGCCCTCGTGGTCACCGGTCTTCTTATATAGTACTTGCCATGAACGCCAACCCTTGATCAAACCGACCTTGGCAACGGTGTAGACAGCTAACCTCAATGTCGGGTAGTGAACCGACATAAAAATGTGAGGTCGAGAGTGGGACCCCACCCGGCGCCTGTGGTGGAGTGGGTGGCGCGCCAGTCGGGGTTTTGCCACCCTCGCTTCCCTATCTTTCGTGTCCTCTAGTGTCTTCTAGAATGTTTCAGTCCACTTTTCTGATTGAGTTGGATTACATGTTTGGTCTTCATATGTCTTGTATATTCTAGAACTTTCTCCATCTTTCTCCCCAATTATCTATTGTCCCCGGGAAAGTCACGTATCACCAAAACTCATGGAATTATGTTAGTTAGGACCCTCTTAGACTTATGTTTGGTCTTTGACTTTAGCCCTTAATTCATGTTTTTAACTTGTATTTTTATGCTTTAATAGGTGTCAGCAAAAGTGCCGCGATACCACGCCTGATCATGGCGCACCTGCGGCGATGAGACATCGCGGCTCACTGGTCCCGCTGACCACGCGATGCCGGGAACCGGCGCCTTCGCGGTGGCAATGGGCGACATCGGCACGGGATGGCGCTCGAGGCGATAACATGATCAATGAGCTGCACGGCCACGACGACTCAACAAGGAGCTTGGGATCACCTCCAATGCCGTCGAGTCGGCTAGATCGCCGGTGGAGTCTCCACCATGGCATTGTGAGGTACTTCCACGCGAACGCTACATCCTCATTTCGCCTCCGGGAAGCTTCTGCGGGACTTTACGCTGGGGAGAGCGCTCCACTTTCGCGTAGGCGTGGCGCTGCTTCCACCTCAGCGGCTGAGAGGATCGAGGCGCTCCCGGCAAGCGCCACTCTTCTCTGCGCCGCCCCAATGGATTGATCGAGCGCCCATCATCCTCCTTCGACAACAACAGCGACGCGTCTTCCTTCGCGCATCAACAAGCGTCACCATCGGTGCTAAAACTCGCCTCGTGAGCATCCAGCCGCCACTTTGCGTCTGTCATGCGCCCGGTCGACCTCTCTACGGCCGCCTCCTCATTCGACCTCTTGGCCCTCGCACGCTCGCTCACGCGCTCATCTGCGGTGACTCCATGCCAAGGTGAGTGAGGCTCGCGACCTACCACTACATCGCTGCCTCCTCCTCGGGACCGGCCGGATGTGGTCGAGTACGCTCGGGACCTCGGCCTCCGTCATGCGCCGTGCATGGGCGGAGCGCCCTTATGCGTACCTCCGGTGAATCCTCCAGGATCGCAGCATCTGACTTGGCGACCTCCACCTCGACTTCGCGCTGGGCCGACAAGGACGCCGTAGCAGGCAGCGTGAGCGACGCATAATGACAGTCGCAGTCCTCTCGTCTTCTACTTCGGGCTCGGAGTGGTCAGCCTCCCGTCGCCTGCCATACGCCACTACGTGGTGGGCTGGGCCAAACGACGCGGACGCACCGCCTTCGCCGAGCGATTGGAGATGCCATGTCATGGTAGAATTGGGCCCCCGTGGCCAGTCTGGGCTCGACACGCGCCTTACGTGCGAGAGCTGGGCGCGAGTAGCGTCTTTGTAAAGTACGGCAGCCGCCGACGCCCGCCTCGCTCTTCCCTCTCGTGCAAAGACGAGTCGAGGTCCGCTCTCGCCTACAAGTTAGGATTATCTTGGGTAATTTTTGGTGTGCAAGTGGATATCTCATCTATAAGGGAGACCCTTATTGGGGAAATAATAAAATGGGACATACTTGTAAAAGGTATTCGCGTATAAAGGAAACCTTTATAAAGATCCTAAATGCTACTTCTGCGCCCGGCGGGGATAGTTTACTAATTGTGCATGCTGACCTAATCTGCGCTCCATCACGCATGCTGGATTTGTCCACCACTTTCGCTTCTTGAGCGGCGCACCTCCACCGCTCTCGTCTGCCCGTCCATCCACTCATCCCCAACTTCGTCCCAAACGCCACCCGCTGACACCATGCCGGACGTCCACCGGCCTCCCCATGGCCGCACGCGAAAGCTCCGCAGCACGACCGCGCTCCGATGCCGGGCGAGGGTAGGCTTCGAGGCTGTGCCCGGCGGCCGCGTCGCATGGTCGCATGGCTGAAGCTGCTCCCGCTTGACCGGTGCTCCAGTTGGTGTTCCGAGTAGCCAATTCAAGGTTGCCGGCAGCAGGTGGTGGCGCTGCACTGTCAGCGGATCGGCTGGAGATCTGAGTGCTGGCGTAGACGCTGCGGCGGTGCCTCCTCCTCCTCCCTCCTCCGCTCTGAATTGAGAAATGACCACATCATAAGTCGAGAAGTTGCTAGCTGTGCCATAGTCAGCGGCGTGTCGGGATGAATTGCGAGGCCGTCAAGCGCAACCGCTCGTCCCGCACGCATGAGGGTCCTGAGGCCTCTTCCTCGTGCGCGAGCGCCACCCTCCTCCGCGCCCCCACCGCGCATCCGGCTCACTCACCACACAGCCAGCGCAGCCACCACTACCACCATGCTCACCTCCCCACCGCTGCCATCAGTGCTCGGCCTCTAACTCCATCGAATTGCCCCATCGCCTTGTGCACCGCGCCACTATCGCATCTCGTGGTTACCACGCTACAAGTATCGCCAAAGTTCTTCTCTTAGGTGTGGTTACAGCATAGTGAATCACTGCTCTCTCGCTTCCTCGATGGTTCCAACCTCGTCTGGATATTATGATGATGATGATTAAGTGGCTGCTGCCCTGGGCAGTGCTGCGTAACACCTAGTACTACTGGCTACTAGTACTGTTTTGTGCTCATGGTGATTTAATTGGTGATTTCCACTCATGACTGGACAGATGTGGAGTTTTGAGTCATTGACCCCAGATCTCGTCGAGACTTGTGGACCATGCATGGTTTGGGATTTAGATAATGCACTGATGAGTTCAGCTTTGGGTGTCCGGCGACAACTTTTACTACTTGGCGGTCAATTTTGGTTCCGAAATGCCAATGATCATGCATCTGCTACTTGGCAGTCTCATTTTGATGCATCTTTTGGAGTACACAAAATATTTTGACTTCCATGCACCAGCGTATATATTGTGGCTTTAACGCAATGGCAGATCCAAAAATCGATCCGTCATGAGGGAAGCAAACATATGTGGCTGTATGGTTGCTGATCTGCTATCAGAAACATGGCTCTCCTGGTGAAATGCAGATGAATTTCCCGCACCGTGCTTTGCTCATTCAAATCTATCAGTGGTGTTTGAATTGTCACCTCGTTTATACTGAATAGTAGATGTGTGATCATTGGCATTTCTTGTCAATGACTGAATACTGATGTGTGATCCATTCGCTTTTTCCTCCAATTTTGGCTTTTTGGTGCAGCAAGCTGCCGATTAAGGAGGAAGCTGGCCACCATTTTCCTGACATCATCGACCATGACATTTCTAATGACATACCGGTCAATGTTCCGGTGCTGTGTATGCAAAGCTAGCTTAGGCGTATGTTGGCGTGGATCTCATTATGTTTCCATTTGTGATTCAGCAATAGTAAACCACATCATTCAGCTGAGCTACGCCAGTCTACTAGCTATGCTGCACCACCGTGAAAGATGACTACAAGTGATTGATCACTTTCTCTTATCTATGAGTCTACTAGGTATGGTGCAGCTCACTATACTCTGCTTTTCAGAATACATAAATTGTCTATTTTAGGTAGTATTTGTCATCTGCTTTCTAACAAATGCAGCTGAGATTTGTCTCGACGTAAACGTTTATGCGCTTCAAGTAGCAAATCACTATTGTGCTCTCTAGCAAATTCCTTTTCAGCTATAGGTTAGCACTCTGGCAATGTGTGGCTAACAACTATATACATACGAGAGCAGGTTGTATGCATGCTACGTGGGGCATGGTTAGTATTTAAATTTTTAGTCAATGGGCCTGCTAAATGGAGAGACATCCTTTAACTACCTGAAAATCCCAGTATTCCAAAATTAACTGAAAACCCATAACCAACTTAACTCTGTTCTTGAAGTGGGCCCGTTTCCTGGTGTTTGATTCTTTCCACATGCTCCTCTCCCACTTGTCTACTACAACAATTCGTCTTTGTACTTCTTTCCTTACCACATGGCTGCCTCCCAACAGAATGGCCACGCTGTCACTTGCTTCAGGCAGAAAGTGCGTGAAACCGTAAAGTACACGATTTCATCAGCTAGATATTGCGTGGTTCATGAAAAACAATTTAGCCTGGCGTACTAGTGAAGTAGTGCATACCGATTTGAACGGAATATTTTCCTGTTCCACATTTTCAGTCTAGCATTTATTCAGTTACGGTAAGGTGTTTATTTCATTTTCCCTAGTATTTTTCGGGTACCTTATTTTGGAAGTAACTTAGTTTTGTGTGCCAACTGAGGAGGTGGCGGACAAAATTTGTTGGCCCCCTTCTTTTGTTTGATTGCTGCTCCTCTGGTTGCACGTGTTCTCCCCTGACGCGATCCATTTGTCACACTTCATGGCTTAGAATAATGTGGTTGACTTGATACGCTTCATCCCCACTTACTATTTATTTACCGATCTTGCATGCATACATAATCCATGGATCCAGTAGTGGAATCAGAACCTTTTTTCCTTATACATGTCACAACTGCAGTAGTAGCAGCCACAAAAGGCCGTAGTGAACACACCCTTTGTATCATTTATGAAATTGCCATAGAAATCTTTTCTTATTTTCAAAATATGTTGTGATTATGTGCTCTCCTCTCATTATTGGATTTATTGCCTTTTTGGTTTTATTTCATAAAGTTTCAATTTCTCAAAAATGTTTAGCATATGTATAAAGTGTATATTTAGATCTTATTTGTTTGTTAAATATAAGATACCCACAATGCACACCATAACTGCTTATTCATAACAATGCGAATGCTCGTGCATCATACTAAATTGTTAGTTTTTTATTCCCACGCACTGTGCACCATATAGTTTTAATGCCTCCATAGATTTTGTTATGCCTTTTCCTAGCCTTTGGTCTCCCAAACTCCTCATTGAGTCCTATTACCTCAAATATTTTTCCTTCCTTAGGTCAGAACCAAAGAACTAGTAGTGTCCCGTCTGTCTCGTGATCCGTTGTTTCCCTACGGCCCTCAAGTACAGAAACATTTACCTATGTTGTTTTTGTTGACATCTCGCTAGTAACACAACAATCAATATTGTGAATTTTAGGAAACCATTCATATGTGAACACACCATCTCGACGCGGTTTCGAGGTTGTTATCAAAGATTTTTACCGAATACGAGTCACCCGATTCCTATCAAGTCAGTCTGACATATTAAAAATTTTGTCCGCCAAAATTACCCCATTCTCAAGATTGTTCTGTTCACACACCTTTACGATGCACACTACATGCATTGATCTTTGTAGCTACTTTATGTTGGCTTCGCAATTCCTGTACGATTGTCTTTAGTTTACTGCCACATTTTTCTCATTATATGCGTGAAAATGGTCACTGACTTGATAACGACAAAATGCACCCTTCCCAATCGTATATATGGTGTATCTTTTCTAGTAGCATTTTTGTGTACTTCAGCATTTTTGTGGGTCCCATGTAGCATTTGTGGAGATACAATCACGAGTCTTCTTTGCTTTCTTCGGTTGGTTAGCTACCCAATATCTTTTCTAGCTTGCCATGTTTAATGTAAATCTAGTGCTTTCATGCAGATACCGTAATGCAATAGTTCGTATTTATACTATCGATTTTTCTTTTTCAAAGATACGTGTGATAGGGCTCTAAGTAATCGTGATTATAGGTATCGCGTCAATACATGGAAACAATTTTTGTATATAGCCCTAAGTCCATTATGTTGCATCATAGATTTCATTGGATTTCATTATTTAGACAACTTTGACAAAATGATGTATTTTTCTTGCATTTATGTGTAAAATTTTATGTAGCATTTTTGTATATTTTTTTAAAGTACTTATATTTATTCTCCCTTAGGGTACAAGAAATGTTTTAGTAAAAGGAATCACGTTCCCCTCTATCTTGTAATAATAAGCACATTTATAGTAGCATCTTAGTAGATTGAGCATATTACTTGGCTCTTTATCACTTTGATTCTCTTAGTCGTTTCCTTAATCTTCCTCTATCCTGCCTTATGCCATCCTGCACATTTATACAAGGATTCAGAGGTCAGCCACCACTTAAGGTACTGCACACTGTGGTCAAATTCTGTTCCCCAAATTTCACAAAGGCATTCTCCACATTGTCCAAAGAGGGTTATTTAGAATTTTGTAGTGCGACCTGAACCACAAACTCAAACTTGTGTGGAGCTTCTAGCCTAGCCCCAATCTTTTGGATAATTTTGTGATAGAAAATTGCAATCGCTAGTAGTAATATATTAATTTGAATGCAATATTTGCTTTTATTTCCTTCTTTGGATGTAATATACACAGCTTGTTTCAGTCTAGCATTTATTTAGTTACGGCTACAATTCATTTATTTTATCGAGCATTTATTCAAATTACTACATTTTACTACATCCTACCAACTGACATATCATTTTTGTTCTATGGCAGCAGGACAATGATAGTAAATTCTTGGAGTTCTATGTCTACTCATAGAGCACTTTGTTGCACTGCTAAACAAAAGATATATTCAAAATCGAGGTCAGCCATCAACATTGTGTACTGATTACAAGGGGCGGTCGATTCTATATGCATTCTGCTATTTAATATAGTACATGTTACAATTGGTCCTGTGTTCACCACTACCTTAGGGTAGTATAATTTAGCTAGTTGTAGGACAAATCTCTTCCTCCTTTTAGCATTTTTTTTCTTTTCACAAATACTAAGTATATTTACATCTTCCCAATAGCAGTTTTTAGAACACAAAGCTCTCGCTTTTCTCCATTTCAAGTACTGCAAAACCACCGGCAAATGAGGAAGAATCGCACTCAAGGAGCTCGAAAGGCGTCTATGGCGGCAATCTCAACACGGCGGACATGGTGGCGCTCGTTAAGGCGTGAAGGCTGCTTCCAAAAATCACAATGAGTTCAGATTTGTTAGTTACACCGATGTCGGGCCAAAACATGAGAGGTAATGAGCCTTCCCTGTGCTGAGCCAGGCGGGGAAAACAACGACCCGCATATGGTACTGTCAGTTACTGCTCTAAACCTATGGGAAAACAAGTTCGAGAATGACTCAATGAGGAGTTTGGGGAGACCGTAAAGGAAAAGTCAAACAAAAAATTCACATGGGAGTAAAGATTAATAAATCCATGGTGCACCAGTATCGTAAAAAAAAAAAATCAGTACTAGTAAGAGTGGCAAGTTGCGTACATGCGTGAAAAGAAAAAGCAGCAGGAAAAAAATAGGGTATCTATGGTAAATAAACAAATAGAAGTCTGGGGCTTATATATACTTCACATATGCAGAAAACATTTTTGAGAAGTCAGACTTATGAAATAAAACCAAAAAGGCAATAACCAATAGTGAGCACACTAATCTTTAACCTATTTTGAAAATAAAAAATTTCAAGAACTATCCATTTGTTTAAGAAGATGACAAACATATTTGCAGATTACTTCCTCAACTTTTTCTTTTCTATAGTATTATTCATTGGTTAGATACTTCAGTTATCATTTACTAAAACTCCAAACTCTAACTGCATAAAATGACTAGTGAAGAGTAAGTTGTTCTTGTATACTTTGGTCATACAAGACTAAATAGTTGATCCTCATGTTGTCCTCGACCGCTAGCTGATCTATTATGAATTTATCACACAAAGTGCCAGAACCACACATCTTTGCATGGTTATATCACAGGAGGATGCAAAGTTTTGCTATTTTGCCCATTGCCTTGCATCAATGCCAAGCTTGCGCGAAGGGCTCCAAAGTTGTGGCTCGGAAGATCATTTTCAGATGAAACCTACCATAGAAACCGAATGACACTATTGTTTGTGTATGTACAACAAACTAAAAAGCTTCAGATTCTACATAAGCACCTGGATAGTTGAAATTAGCACATGAACATATTAGGAAAGTATTCTCCAAATGTAGAAGCAACTGGGTATGCTAGGTTTCAATTTGCTTAGTATGTAAAAAGTATTTTTATATATGCAAGCTAACCGGGTATAACCATTTAGTTTGTGTATTCTCTATGGGGCATTATTCGCATTGCCTGTTCATTTTAACAATCATAGATTCAATATACTAATGTTGCTTTTTTCCTGGGGCATGTCGACAACAGTGAGAAGGCACCAAAGAGATCTCAAGATATGAAGACATGTAATTAGCAACTGTCAAAACCTAGCACCGTGACTTATAGCAATGTGTAGCGTGATGACTTCAAAAATTGTCACTTCCTAGCAATATGTGAACATATGTAGACAACTACCAATACGTGACTTTCTTGAATGTTCAGAAAATACCCATCGCTGCTGTAAGATATACAAAGAAAAGTAGTAAGAAATGAAAAGGAGAACCTTGAAGAGATGTGATGGAGGAAATGTGAACATGTTAATCAGACTTGAATATGTGTTCGTGATACTTTTGGCTCAGTATGAATGTTTCACCTTGAATGTATGTGACATTCTTCATGATCCTTTGTGATTACATATGATTTCCCATGAAATGTGATTTTGTATTTGTTGCTTACTTGTGTGTATCACTTTAATGTGGTACCCTTGCATGCAATTTTAAAAACATCCAAAGCTGCCACCCTTTATATGTGAAAATTTTGTATGTAAAATAAGTTCTTTTTTTTCAAAAAAGTATCAAAAAAGAGCGCCAGCCCTTCAATTTTGGCGGCAAAACTGGCGGATGCCTGAACTTCCTCTCGCTCCGAGCAAGGCGTAAGCAGCACCGGGTAAGTAGCAATTTTGCAAGCAAAGGAAAGTGGTAGATCTTTCCAAAAATAGAAATGTGC